>OX457044.1:14176314-14218814 GCA_949752735.1 Lumbricus terrestris
GCTTCTAATAATCACATGTGCAGTAATCGTCTTCTAATAATCACATGTGCTTCTAATAATCACATGTGCTTCTAATAATCGCATGTGCAATAATCGTCTTCTAATAATCACATGTGCTTCTAATAATCACATGTGCTTCTAATAATCACATGTGCAGTAATCGTCTTCTAATAATCACATGTGCTTCTAATAATCACATGTGCTTCTAATAATCACATGTGTTTCTAATAATCATATGTGCAGAAATCGTCTTCTAATAATCACATGTGCTTCTAATAATCACATGTGCAATAATCGTCTTCTAATAATCACATGTGCTTCTAATAATCACATGTGCTTCTAATAATCGCATGTGCAATAATCGTCTTCTAATAATCACATGTGCTTCTAATAATCACATGTGCTTCTAATAATCACATGTGCAATAAACGTCTTCTAATAATCACATGTGCTTCTAATAATCACATGTGCAGTAATCGTCTTCTAATAATCACATGTGCTTCTAATAATCACATGTGCTTCTAATAATCACATGTGCAATAAACGTCTTCTAATAATCACATGTGTTTCTAATAATCATATGTGCAGAAATCGTCTTCTAATAATCACATGTGCTTCTAATAATCACATGTGCAGTAATCGTCTTCTAATAATCACATGTGCTTCTAATAATCACATGTGCTTCTAATAATCGCATGTGCAATAATCGTCTTCTAATAATCACATGTGCTTCTAATAATCACATGTGCTTCTAATAATCACATGTGCAGTAATCGTCTTCTAATAATCACATGTGCTTCTAATAATCACATGTGCTTCTAATAATCACATGTGCTTCTAATAATCACATTTGCAATAATCGTCTTCTAATAATCACATGTGCAATAATCTTCTTCTAATAATCGCATTTGCAATAATCGTTGTGCAGATTATTAATTTGCGCTTAACTTTGAAGTAGCGCTCCATAAATTTGAAGCTGTTGGTTATGATTACACAGCACAACGTAGGTTTAGGCTATATATGAATTGCTTGCACTTGTAAGATTCTTTCAGTCATGAGAGCAGGTCGTATCCTATGTGCATCGCGAGAATTGCAGTAGTCTTTCAATCATCATCTCAATCATCATCTCAATCATCATCTCAATCATCATCTCAATCATCATCTTAATCATCATCTCAATCATCTTCCTGTTCGGTTATTCCTCCAATTATTATTTTCCCATCTTTCAACTCCCATTTATTCTTCCTTTTCTTTTCATTTTCATTTTTCGCAAGCTCTTCCATAATAATTATGGAGGACATAATTATTGTGTCCTTATTTTCTATTCCTCAATTCCTTCAATTCCTTCTCCGTAATTATTTCCTGATTGTCCTCAATAATTTTCCTCTTCTCCTTTTCCTTCAATTCTTTTTCTTCAGCATTTCTTCTGCAATCCATAATTTATCAGAAACTGAGAACCTGACAGAAATAATCGGTTGAATGCAGACTATAGATATTAATCATAATTAATGACAGACATAATAATTAATAATAATAATAATAATAAAATAGTAAATTAATAATATTAATCATAATTAATGACATACATAATAATTATTACTGTATACGTCCGACTATTTTTATAATCGTCTTCGACATGGTCGACACCAGAGTATGTCTATTGCCTAAACTGTTCTATCAGTGCATGACTTTTAAAACGGTGACCCGTCAAAAGCGTGCATGGCAAAAGCGCGCAGACAAATGCGCGCAGACAAATGCGCGCAGTGACAATAGCGCGCACGACAAATGCGCGCAGACAAATGCGCGCAAGAAGAACAAATGGACCAAATATTGTTCTTATAAGTGGATCGCTTTGACTTGCCGGCGAAAATCATGAAAGACTACGATGAGATAATAAACAATACCAAACAAGTGGGGCCGAAAATATGCGAAGTCATAGACTCAGGACAGAGAGTGTATGAAACATTTATTTAACATTCTAATGCGAGAATTCACCGAAGATTGGAGTTCATTTTGAATGAGTTCGTAATAATTATGTGTTATTTGGCGTTAATTGGACAATATTTGTGTTTAAATTACATGTTCCTGTTCTATAACGTATTAGTAGGCTATACACAATAATTTAGCCTGAGGCGGTACGTTGTTAATCATTATTAGTCAACGTTAAATACTCGTCCGGGTAGTTGCGCGCTTTGGTTGCGCGCTTTGGTTGCGCGCTTTTGTCTGCGCGCTTTTGTCGGGGAGAGTTCCTGTTGCGCGCTTTGCGCGCTATTGTCTGCGCCCATTTGTCTTCGCGCATTTGTCTGCGCGCTTTTGCCCTGCGCGCTTTTGTTACGGCGCCTTTAAAACATCTGTTTCAATCTGAGGACACTTCTGGTCTAGCAAGCTGCTGTTGCTGCTGAGTTTCTAGCTGTGCCCTGTGTGTTAGTTGTCTTCTGTCCATCGTTGGTTCTATACCTGAGGGGTTTAATGTGCGTTGTTACAAATGCGTGCTAGGACCGTCCGTTCGTCCGTCCATCCGTTTGCCCGTCCGTAACGCTCTCGTCTCATAAGAAACGAGTTCTTTAGTCGCATAATTATATGAATGCACGAATGACTGAAGCCAAGGAATAGAAACGCACCAGGCAGATAGTAAGCCTACATCATTTGCGACATGATGCATCTCTAGGTGATCACCGTCTTACACATTTGCGTGACAATGCTTCGTACATGTATACTGCAGTCTGCACCATGTATCATGCACTGTCGTCAGATATGCGTTCTGTGGATAGACAGACTACAGCATATCATTTCCCACGTTGATAAACATATGCATCATCTATAGTAGGCTATATGTTCTACTCCAGCGGATATATAAGCATGCGAGTCACTTCGTTAATAATCTTTTAACTGGACACAGTTCCTTTCGTAACCTTTTTGTAACTTTCGAAGGATCCTCATTGGAACAGTGCATGTCTTAACGATTCTTCTTCTTTGATTGTCTTATTTTTCGTGAGTTCATCTCATGTCCTACATACTTATTTTAACAACTCTATATCCCAGAATGTCATCAGCATCATGCATTACCATTCTTAGTCTTAAATCTCAGCCTGCAGTCGGCATAGGCCTAATAGGTCTAATTATAACTCCATCCAAGATAGACTGTAGGTTACTGCACTGCAAGTAACTTTTCATAAATAGGCTATGTAGAATCCATTCAAATATACATTCAGCTTGTTTATAATTAAATATCTTGCTCCGTGCATAAAAAGGAAGCTTCAAAATATAGCGATTCAAATGTATCTTCGTTTCTCTAGAAATGATTGCAAATTCTGAAAAAGCTATTGAATAAGATGATGCTAAGATTTGGAGAATTTCTATTTCCAATCCTAGCTTAATATTATAGTTGACTGGTAACTTAACTGTCTCTGTAGTGAAGTCCATTTGTTAAAACGGGATCATGACTCAACAGAGTGACGACATTATATTTTAGAATTAACCCCGCATTAAATGCATGGTTCAGCATCAGTCTGAACTCTAGGCTTATATACCTCCTCTGTAGGTACTTAACGGCAGCAATCGACTGTCCCGTATAATGAGTTCGTCATAATGCACAAATAATTATCTACAGCATCGTAGAGAATAGTTGCTGTGCAGCATTGAAGCTTTCACATTTTACAATAACAGAGGACATCGATACATAACATCTAAAAACAATTATTAATATGTCTGCCTTTGGTGATCGGTTGAATGACTGTTGATTGATGTGTGTCTCAGCTCTCAAGACCTGGTTCATTGTCGGACGCAAAAACGGAGAACCAATCAGTTGGACTGCAGTCAATGACGTCAAGGTCGTTGCGCAGCAACCGTTGCCAGCGCAAAGTGACGTAACTGTTACCATGGAAATCAACGATGCTACGACACATAGCAAACAGTCGACCAATGGGGTAAGTAGGGTAGGGATAGGTTAGGACCAATGGGGTATGTGGGGTAGGGCTAGGTTAGGACCAATGCCAATGGGGTAAGTGGGGTAGGGCTGGCACTCGGTCTTACTTGGACTGCCACGACGATTCTTCATTATGAATAAATGTAAATGTCTAATAAGGAATTACTATTCTAGGCATACCTACATACCTCAAGACATGAATCTACATTCCGCAGCTGTTTAAAGACTAATTGGCTGCGTAGTATACATACACGCATGCTATAAAAACATTGTTGGAGTGGGTGCGCTGTTGAATAATTCGTTTTGTACTCAATAGTAGAGTTGTCTAGTTGTTGCTAGTTGTCTTCTGTCCATCGTTAGCCCTATACCTGAAAAGTTTGATGCTAAGTTTGGATAATTGAACGGGCAAGTAAGTCCATAGAGTGAATAAATGAATAAATGCATAGAGCCTACATGTATCTGCTTTGATAACTTGAAGATTCCGTTCTCTTTAAAATTTATTTAATTAAACTTTGTCTCGATTGTCTCCCAGTTCAACAATGAGTCATCACTGCCGACCTTACTTACAAACCAACCTTACTTACAAACCAACCTTACTTACAAACCACCGTCAGCAATTAACAAACCATTCGCTCCTTTCTAATTCTGACACCGGTATTAATAGTTCAAGAAAGGAATCTGATGGCAAAGAAGAGTTCAGCTGCAGCTGTTGAATCCTTCGTTTTGTTGCTTAGGCTCAAGTGAAGAAGGAGACGACAACAACAACGACGACGACGACGACGACGATGTCTGTGGTCGTTCATGCAATTCGAGAGAATCCATCGACAGCAACACAAGAAGAAGTCAAAGGTATAATACACTCGACTCTTACATCATCGGCCGAACGAAAAATAAGTGCAACAGAAAGTTAGATGGAGAGGGTTATTGTGACTGAAGGATACAGGAATACTCAGCATTTCAGGACATAATTTATAGTCAGTGCTAGACATTGGAGTCTTCAGCATAACATAATATAAATGGCAGAAAGTTCCTACAATGAAAGAAAACAGGTCAGGCGCATATACATGTATTATGTATACATGCATTGCCTAACGAATAAGGAAGATGACGGACTGATTAATCTATTAATTAATTAATTAATTAATTAATTCATTAATTCATTCATTCATTCATTCACCAAAAGAATTTTACATAGAGACCATTCATGACTTTACTTTACTTTACCACATTATTATTTCTGTACTTTATTATTGCTTCTGTGTTTTATTCTTTAACATGACATCTTTGATGTTATAAACATGTCTTAACATCGTATACATAGCTATTATGCGATGGGCGCCGTTTATGGGTTTATGGCTGCCAGCTCTGAAGGTTACTTGTTTTGTATTTGTATTTTTTTACTCTTCATGCAACCTGTACAAGTGTATACAGTATACGTGGATGTGGTGTGATATCATTCATGATTAGTCAATAAACGATGAACATAAGAAGATATATAAATATTATATTCGTTAATTAATTAATTCATTCATTCATTTTCATTCATTCAAGTATTCATATAGCGCCTCTTTATTCAATGAAACTACTCAGAGGCGCATATTAGACTTTATCAGCTCATCAAATGTAGATCCACTACTCACTGGCAGAATGCGAATGTCTACTCTGAGATCTATACTTTGAATTATGGCAGATGCCTTATAGATGGACACATGTATAGGTATATTATGTATAGACACACTCTTCCGACTGATTACTGATAAACTGACTTAAACTTTGGTCTTCAGGTCATAACTCAACCGTATAATAATTATGGGATAAATAATCATTAATTCATCTTCTTTGAGTCATAATTGCATTTCAGGCGAAGATCCAACGGGTGCAACGGCGGCTCCGACTCCGACTCCAGGAGTGACCCACCTACTCCAACCGAAGCAGCCAGACGAACGTGCGGATAAGGAACTGGTGCAGTGCATCAGCGAATGCAGTGACGTCGAGGATTACCTCTACCATCCTCCGATCAACCAATGCACGCTGCACTTCCTCGACGGATACCTGGAAGAGGACTACCGCAGCCACTGCTGGGGAGATGGAAGGGCGACGACGGCAGCGATGAAGACGACGGACGCAGCATCAGCAGCATCAGCAGCAGCTGTCCTCCTCACCTTCTCAATGCCTCACATCACCAGTCTGTGTGACATGGTCATCTCCTTCATCTTCTACATCTTCATCTCCATCTGTTGCTTTGTTGCGTTCAGTCGGCTCAGCGCCGCATCCATCGCCGTCTTTGTCATCGGATTCCTCCTGGAACTGGTCCTGCTTGTGCTGATGCTGCTGCACGTCTTCCTCACCTGCTCCGTCAGTCCAGCCGCAGAGATGGCTGGTCAGTTCATGTCCAGTTGGTACCCGAGGCATCTGCTCGGAGGACTGGTCGCTTGTCTCCCTACAATCGTCGTCTTCTCTCTCTTCTCTTGTGACATGTTCAAGGGCATTCCTGACAGCGAGCTCTTCTACTTTCTCCTCATCATCGCCTCTCTGCTGCACTTCTGCAATTTCACGATGCTCTGCTCCCTGATGAAGTCGTCCCTTGCAACTGTCGCCAGCCTCATCCTCGTTGTTCTCCTCGCAGTCGGGGTCTGTCCGGGACCAGGCATCCCCTATCTGCCCGACTGCATCAACTCAACTCTAAGCGCCAACTCTTCATCCTCCACCACCTCCTCCTACTGTCATGATATCAGCACCACCAACTCAACAACGGCGACTCCTTCCTTGGAAGATCCGGTGGTGTTTTCCGGCAGCCACCCATCACAGTTGGAGCTCATCTTTGACGTCGCTCTGCTTCTTCTGCTTCTCTGCTTCCTCAACCGTGAAATTGAGATCGGCTATCGGGTCTGTTACCATGGCGACGTCCAGGCGGTAAAAGACCGACAGAAGATCGAGACGGAGAAGGAGCAGGCAGACTGGTTGCTGCACAACATCGTTCCAGAGCACGTGGCTGACCTTCTGAAGCACCATGACCGCTACTGCAAGAACCACAAGGACGTCGGGGTCATCTTCGCGAAGATCTCCAACTTCGACGATTTCTACGACGAGTCATTCGAGGGCGGAAAGGAATACCTTCGAGTGCTCAACGAACTGATGGGGGACTTCGAGGATTTGTTCGACGATCCCAAGTACAAGGATGTGGAGAAGATCAAGACGATCGGCAGCTGTCTGATGGCTGCTTCCGGTCTCAACCCACAGACGAGGAACCAGAACAAGGACCCGAATGGACATCTCTACGCCCTCATGGACTTCTCCATCGGGATCCTCAGCAAACTGGAAGAGTTCAACAAGGACATCTTCAACTTTGACTTCGAAATGGCCGTTGGATTCAACTTCGGTGAAGTGACGGCCGGAGTCATTGGAACGACGAAGTTGCTCTACGACATCTGGGGAGACACGGTCAACATCGCCAGCCGGATGTACTCGACCGGGGTCCACGAACGGATCCAGGTCACCGAAGACACGGCCAAGAAGCTCGGAGATAAGTTCGACTTTGAGTACAGAGGACAGACGTACGTGAAGGGAAAGGGAGACATGAATACGTATTTACTGGTCGGGAAGAAACCTGGTGCCACGTGGGATTAGGAAGATAGTTTATCCACAACCCACACCAAAAATCTCCAGGCTAAAGTGAATTAGGAAATTCTGAAACTGCAAAATAAGAACTAAAGGAAATAAAATAAACAACATTTAATTGTAAAGAAGATCTACTCTCCAGAAAGTCGGGAACATTAGAGAGAGTGGATGTGAAGAATGATTTCCAACATAGTAACTCTCTGTTGTGTTCTAGATTTGTGGACATGCTGCATTGCCTGGTATGTTAGCCTACAAACAAACAAACGAGA
The DNA here is from genome assembly GCA_949752735.1 of Lumbricus terrestris. NCBI lineage: Eukaryota > Metazoa > Annelida > Clitellata > Crassiclitellata > Lumbricidae > Lumbricus > Lumbricus terrestris. The sequence continues at coordinate 14,184,127 of OX457044.1, forward strand.
CGTATTGCCCATGCAGGCGCAGTGGGGTGAGGGTAAGGAAGAATCCTAGGCTCAATCAAAAGTGCAGACTTTAATGTAAAGCTTTTAGGGTAATACAAATGGAAATGGAAATGACGATACATCAGGGAAACAAGACATAATTGTTATGTTGGTCTTTGACATGAATGAGTTTCTAAAAATAAAAAGTCATTTGCTGATTATTGACAAAGTCGCAGAAGCGATAAATGTTTTGATTGGATGGAAGAAGATCAATATAAAAATTGGAAGAAGGAAGTTAAATAGTCATATGACAGTCAACATAGTGGAGCATAAGAAGTAGGTATAGCAAAGCTTATTTTTACAGCCAAGTCTTCTATTTTGCATTGCTAAGAGAGCGGTTCAGCGAATCTTTATATAATTATGTCGTGTTACAAGGACTTTATCTATGGACAAAGTGCCCAGCATTGGATCATTAAAATAGGAAAATATCAGTGCAACGAAACGTTCAATTCATGTTGTATTTTTATATGCCAAAGGATTTGAAACGGACTCTCAGAGGAACACATACATGCATCTACCTTCTTCGGATGAACATCGAAATTATATTATGTAGACATTCATTTAATAATATTAGCCAACTATATCTCTTGCTAGCATTTTCAAAGACTTCTATTTATTGTGGTGCGTTTTTTATTTCATATTCGTATAAACAGGCCACGGTGGCTTCGGTCTTTTTAAATATTGTTATGCTGTTGTGCTTCGAAGTTGTGTGTCGTGAGCGCTATTGTTGCATATCTTGTCTAATGTTGTGTTCAAAGAAAATTTCAATTTGCTATGAACATTATCTTCTGTCGATTAAATTACAGCATGCGAGTTCAATGACGTTGGAGCAATTGATTTGAGCTGCTCTCTTTTTATCCTATCTGCACAGTTTGTGAATCACAGAGTGAACTATTCCTTAGATCTGTTCAAAAGTGGGACAGATAATAATGCTCTTACATGTACTTGCCCCCTTATTAGGCTATGTGTCATTTCAGTAGGCGTAGGTATATCATATTCAACAGTAGGCTCATAATAATCTTCTCAGGGGTAATCTCTCTATCTAGTTCTCCATCTTGTTTGGTTTATCCGCGAATTTTATATAAAATAATTAAATAATATTCTTGTCTTATCAAACATCCTTGCTCACTTACAAGAAAAATCTGAAGGCTTTCACTTTCTTCTTTTAGACACGTTGCACTTAGCGTTGTAATAACACTCCAATTAGGCTACTCTTGTTTGCTTTTAGCAGGTCGATGTTAGATTTTCGGTTGTGCAGCATATGAGGTTATGACATAATCTTTAGACATGTTAAGCTACCACTCGATATCAGACTTTCTTCTAGATGTCGGATGGGCGACTATAATCGGCCTTCCACTTTCGTTCAGTAATAGACCTACACACTTGCCAATATTTGAATGTATGAGTTCGCCTCCATGTAAAAGATTCGTTTCTTATTATTCGAGTTGGCCTACCTATTCTTTTATTGCAAAAATCCACCGATGATACAAAATACCAACTTACAATTTACTCTTGTTATGAATTGACAAAATATGCGTCAGTATGAAAAAAGTAGAATTATGAAACTGACCTCCCAACTAATTTAAACCAGTGTTACTTACGAAATAGTGTTCAAAGGAATAGCCTATCAAATTTTCGTTAGACATAACAATTTTAAAATTTAGTGACCTTTTTAATTGTAATCGTAGGCTAATCTCCTAATTTCTAAAGCGCCACTCGAAAGTCAAGCGCAGGGCACCCGCTTATTCACGAGCGTTGAGTCAAAAGGGTTGTCCGAGTCAAAAGTTTGAGTAAATCAATGCTGCACTTCGAATAATTCTGGCGGGGCAAATTTTACAGATAATTTTATACATGTAAAAAAGAGCTGCGAGCTGTCGAATTTTTCTATAGGGGAATGTTGCGTGTGTCATTGCGGCGGGAAAATGGCGCATAGCCTATATATGCAAAAAAGCACCTCTCAAATTTTTCTTGGAATGTAATTCCTGGCGGTAACGCTCCCCATAGACGTCTAGATTGAACACTGCTCATATTGACTCACTGTCTGCTCCTTCGTTTTCGGGTGCCATCCTCATTGCGACTAGCTGCATAGATACCTAAATGTTGCTTGTAAATCACTGCGCTGTCTTGCCTGGCTCTTTATTGTCTTGTATAATTGATCTAAGATAGCCTAATAATTAAAGGTTCAGACAAGGCAGCACGCAATACAAAGAGCAATTTCTATGTGTATAAATTGCTCATGAAAAACATACGGATCGATTTCAACATTAAATTACCCAATGACTATTGCCTATCTTGTGTAAGCGGTTAGTCTGGGCCACTGTAGACCTATAGGCTATACATAAAAATTTCCAAACTGAAGATCAATAACGCCGTACTTGGATGACTGCTGCGGAAACAAATCCTGCGAGTGTCAACTATGAATAGAATGCACGATTGATATATGATATCTGTGATATATCTGTGATGTCAATGCGGTGAGTTTGGGTGCAGATAATATATCCGCGCGTGTTAATTACTCATGTACTTATCTCAGCACTATCTTGCACTGGCTGCTAGCCTACTGATAATTATTATCAAAGCCATTCGCTGTACCAGTGGCGTAGCCAGGAATTTTTGATGGGAGGGGTTTATGGCCGGAAACCCTGTTTTTGCTGTTTTTCTTACTTAAATGGAAAAATAATCTTAAAAACCTTTCCCCCGGAGCCAATGGGGTGGGGGTGGGGTTTAACCCCGAACCCCCTTGCCTACGCCACTGTGCTGTACGTTGGACACACTTTGGATGGTGTTTTGCCTACAATAAAAAAATATTGGCTATAGCCTACCTGCAAGCTAAACTTGCGAGTGACTAACTATAATGCTTTTAGTTATTCCTTTGACATGCAATTATATAGAGATTCGTTTCTGTTACGAAAGGATGCAGGAAAATACCGAACTTCTTTGGGTCACTGAATAGTGTTTGGGTGGCTCAGATCATGTTTCAGATCACGTTTCAGATCATGTTTCAGATCATGTTTTGGATCATGTTTTGGATCATGTTTTGGATCATGTTTGGATCATGTTTCAGATCATGTTTCAGATCATGTTTCAGATCATGTTTCAGATCATGCTTCAGATTATGGCACAGATCATGGCACAGATCATGTTTGGGTGGCTCAGATCATGATGAGCAATGAGCATCCGCCTATTATTTCTAATTATTACGTGATTGGTAGTATACTGTATAGTCCTATAGTAGAACAGTGTCCGATGCTAGCAACAGCCAACAGTGATCCGATTTGAAAATCTTGTATGTTATAATTAGCCTAATTGGTGTCCAGCTTCACATAGTTGTTGACTAGTGATTGGCTAGTGGAGTGCGATTTTGTAGTGGCGGGCAACGGTGCCTTAGAGCCTTCCAGATTCAAATGCACCTCAAGCTACGTATGGATCTTGAGCAAGTCCTTCACTCGCAATTGCTCGTGTGCTTCGGCGTGAAACTCCGAAGCAGTGTCCGCGTTGTAGTCGGGAGCGCTGGAATACGGGATAAAAGCCGCTAAATCAAAACTCATGAGAGTCGGGCACTGGGAGACGGCGCAAGAGATAAAGGCCGGAGGATAGACGATCGACAAAGTTGACAGCTTCAGCTATCTGGGAAGTGTCATCGCAAACGATGGCAGCTGTGACAAGGAGGTCAAGTGCAGGCTGGGAAAGACCAACGCAGTCTTTGGAAGACTAAGCAACATATGGAGAAACAAGGGACTAAACGTACACATCAAAATAAGGCTGTACAAGTACAAGTCCTATCAACCCTGCTATACAGCTCCGAGACATGGCCGATGACAGCTGCAAACCTGAAGAGGCTGGAGGCAGCACATCACCGATGGCTGCAAAAGATCTTGGGAATCACGTGGAGAGACATGATAAGGAACGAGGAGACCAGGAGAAGAACGGGATTGGAGAAAATCGAAGAGCTGATGAAGAGGATACGACTTCGATGGCTGGGATATCTACACCGCATGGACGAGGCCAGAATTCCAAAGCAGGCAATGGACTGGTCCCAATTAAGTGGGTGGAAAAGAAAGAGGGGAAGACCAAGAAAGAACTGGAGGGACACGATCTCAAAAGACCTCACGGACGGAGGACTGACGTGGGAGGAGGCTGCCGGAGCTGCTCAAGACAGAGAAGGATGGAAGACCTGCATCGCCCAATGTGCGCACAGCACGCGGAGAGACTAAGGTCCATATGGTCTAAGGTGATTATACAGGCTGAGCTAATTAATTACTCGTTTTTTTCTTTTCAGTCTTTCGTTCTTTAAAAACATTTCTTTTTCCGGAGTTTTCATGCTCGAGAGCGACTTTGAATAAACATTCCTCGATAGGCGCTATATAAATACAATACAATAGGTCTATGATTATATATTTTATATTATAGGCTAGGCCTAATTATAGCCTATAGCCTACATTTTATTCAACAATTCGGTTGACAGACCGCAACCGGTTATTTTGATTAACATCAATCTTAACTACTAACGGAACAGACAGTCTGCAATACAATGATATTAAGCTATGTTTCTTATCACAATTTCTGCACACCAAAATGCGGATAGCAATTGGTTATTTAAAGAATATTCCTATTTTATCTATCATACTTGCTTACTAACTGGAACATGATCAACGGTCTTAACCAAAGATTTTAACAGGGAGGTAACCAGTGATGATGACGTCATATAAGCTATGTTCGCTGTGTTGGCTGTTATGCGTGACGTAATCTTTACTTCGGAAATGATGTAATGCTGCATTAGCGAACGGCCATTTATTTTGTTCTTTAGATGAAAATTGTTAAATAACAATTCTAGAATATTTTAGAAGTCAGCGGCCAAAGAAAGTATGTTCAAAAATACATACCAATGCGGATTTTTATCAATCCTGTATTCAATCGGAAGCAAGCCGCTGTTGATCTGGGATAAGAGAGTAAGAACCTTTAGCTCAACCATTTTGTTATTGTAATTGTAATCGGACATTTATATAGCGCCACTTCAAGAGAACTCCTCAGAGGCGCTCATGATATAACCATAGGCCCTATGTCAATTGTGCTAACGTAAACCTACAGCGTTCTGTCTGTGTTTTTTTAAATTACACGATTATGCAGACTTATACTTGTTTTGTTCATTGTCCATTAGTTCTTTTGTCATCTGCTGAACTCGAGATATTCCATCTGAGGCTCTGAGCTATAGATTAATGGAGTTTGTAGTTAGCAGTTGAGCAGTTCGTGTGCGCTTCTCAATCTTTGAAGACAGTCAGTGTCAAAATAAGGAGCTCTGGATTGTATTGCATTGTATAGGTTCGCAATGGACATATCAAGCGAATCACGGACAATGACATACAATCGTTGGTACTGGAACTCTACAGCACTAACGTTGCGTAAGAATTTGCTAAACTCTATGAAACTTTTGAAAGAAGCAGATGATAAGTTAAAGCTAAAATTATTGTATTGTATTCAAGCATTTATACAGCGCCTCTAGTAGGGTGAACCGTTCAGAGGCGCTCCCAGTGCGCAAGGCCCCGCGAAAAGAATCAGGTTTTAAAAAGAGACAAAGCATAGGATAGACTGCCAGATAGAAATGTATAGCGAACAGAAGGAAAAAGAGCATTCCAAAGAGAAGGACCAATTGAGGCATATGATCGAGACTGAGCCATTGCAGTTTGATCAAAGACGCAATTCTCATCAGCTGCAGTTCTTAATTGATATGATTGTGGTCCTAGGCAGTGGTTTCAAACTCAAGTCATTATGTAATCCACATTTGGAAATTTACAATGGCCCGCGGGCCGCAACATCAAAATAAAAAATATAGGGCCTATCATGCATGTGGAACTATTTACACATAATTATATCATCACAGCATACAATACTGTAATAATTATATAATCCTGTTAAATTTATATAGGCCTAATGCTATATTTTCAGTGTAATTACGTAGAACTATATACAACATTTGAATACTTAGAGAGACACAATGAAATGAAGTGCTTCGATGGCAATTTAGAAAAACCTAAAACTAAACTTGTAGTAGCTTTAAAAGTTTAAACATTAAGGTATAGTATACTCTCTGAGGTAATGCTCAAGTGTGGTGAGCGCTGCTCAACTGACAGCGATTTTTCCCTGCAAGAGCATCAATGTTTGGTTTTATCTTTTGAGATTCGACCAATCGGAGAAGGCCTACATCCTGCAAATATTCACTTGTAACCGTAAGGCGTGCCCTTCTTTTAAATTTACTAATATTCCGCCAGAATGAACTACCTTATATAAAAGAACCATAGATGACATTGATGACATAGATAACATTGATGACATAGGTGGCATTGATGACATCTATAGGTGACATTGATGACATTGACCACCATCCAACTGATCTTTTCCATCAATCCCAACAATCTTGTTTACGAGATTTTCACTCAGCCAAGTCAATTCTATTGACCTTGTTTCAACTTGCTCTTTTCTGAGACATGACATGGACCATACATAGCCTACACATGACATTTAGGCATCCTGTAGTAGGCTACTTGCCCCGTTTTCCCACTGTCAAATACCTCCTGTTGATTGATTGATTGGACCGACAAGAAATTTGCAATGTCACTTAACCGAACAGAATTGAATATGGAAAGCAGAGGTGAATTGCATGAGTATCAGTGCACATTGATTGTTGCTGTTGATCTTTTGTCAGTATCTGATTGGAAACAAGACCTTTTACACGTTTAGACATGACTGTGCAATTTCAGTGTTTATCTATCGCTGGGCTGCATGTGTTTCTATGGCCTGGACAATATGAACATTAGGTTGCATAAGCTCTGAATATTCTCAAGGTCAAGCTATAGATGCTGTTTACTTTTTGGACCTCATCAACCTCTTTTTCTTCATGCGAATTGCCGTTCATGCGGTTGATCATCTTATTTGATCGGTGTCTGCGTTGCAAGCTGGGATGAACTGTTTCTCACGAACAGGCGCCATATGTACAAAAATTCTACGAAATTGATTACTCCATTAAAGACTTCATACTAAAAATTAGACAACTGGCATGGTATAAAGTTTCCTTGTTTCTCCACACTGTGGAATTCTCTGCAACTGACTCTAGTCAACAATCCAAAGACATATTATCTTCTATCTCAGATGTCGTTCACGCCTTTGAGCAACTTCTATTACGGCTATAAACAGTTAAACACTTTATTGAATGTGTCGCGCTTGTCAAACAGCAAAAGGCAACTTACGAAAACAAGTTTGCCGAGAATAGACCTCCTCCGCATAATTTATCGAAAACATGTTTTCTATGTTGCAAACTAAATGTGTCTCTGACAAACATATATTATTGCTCTTTTATGTTAAACTATACAGTGAAAATGATCTACGACTTGTCTCGAGCTTTACCTGTCGTCCAGTCTTAACTGACTTGAACCCGGTTAGACTGCACGCCAGTTGTTTGCGCTTTTATCGTGTCGTACCTTTTGATTTATATAGCTCCTATAGCAGAATGACTATTCAGAGACGCCTCATGTGTCTCAGAATGGGTCACGACGGGGGTTACCACCTTGTTTAGCTGTTCAAGTAAGTAAGTTCAGCATAACAGACGTTTTGAACAGTTGTTATTGATGTTTGCAGTGTTACTTACATCAACTGTCCGGCTGATCCGAAGAAGAGTCTCGGCATAAAGCTGCCTTTCTTGATCATGGTCATTAAGAACATGAAGAAGTATTTCACATTTGAAGTCCAGGTCGGCCAGCCACGTCTCATTGATATAGGATCATCATTGGTCATTTACATGTAGCCAATGATGTTGCCCTTATAAGACATTCTCATGAACCAATTGAAATAAATCGATCGTTCTCTAGTTCAAATTAGCTTACAATTAGTCGACGCAATTCAAAAGTCAAATGACAATTTTATGCTCTTTTCTCTTATCAAAACATTGCAGTTAATTGGCAAATTTCGTTGTTCCTTACCGTTACTGCATTTCACTCTGCCTTACATTTTACAACCACATATTAATTTGTTTCCAAAACGTCCTGGATTCACCTTGTCCTTGTCCTTCAGGTTCATACTAGCATCGTCCTTATCTCCTGCATAGCATTTCCCGATTATGCGTGGTACTCGAATTTTTATTATCTCTTCATTACATTGCTTATTCAATTTTTATGTTTTGATGCATTTCTTGCCATTTGTTAGCCTATATAGCAACCTTCTTTATCCAACAACAAGTCTAATTATTTTGTCTCATTCTACTTTGCCCACTTAATTTGAGTAGTGTTTACATTATCATCAACAACAACATCACCATCCATGTTAGTACCCAGTGTTTCAACAGATATTCTCATGCTATTCAGTTGGCCTATGGACTAATGATTCTAATCTTTTAATCTTGCCATAAACTTCCTTGTCTTCCTTTATCCTACCTACTGCACATCTCCCTTGCTCATTAGGCTTTGTATGGCGTGTATGTGTAAGCTTTCTTATCAGCTAAGTTAAAGGCGTCCGGGACCTTCGTGATTTGACACCTGTGTAGATACTGGACGACAAGAATATAAAGCGTCGGTTTCGAGCGAGTAACTACCAGAGCACAACCAGGGTCCGTCCGTTCGTCTGTACGATGCCAATGAGGCTGGATGATGGATGGAACCAGATCCAGTTCAACCTGTCGGACTTCTCTCGCAGAGCCTACGGCACTAACTACATCGAAACCATTAGAGTTCAGGTATCGATAGAATATCTACACTACTACACTCATCCCTCCACTAATTTACTGCACACGTTGGTTTATACTGTTTTGATGTGTTATGCTGTGTTGCCACATGCTATGCGACGCATAGATCATCAGTTTATGTGATGTTATTGAGTCGGAATTCTTCAAGCGAAGCAGTAATGTTGAAGAGAGTCTCGGTTGTCAGACGTCGTGTTTTGAATATAGTTAAAAGTCACCTTCTTAAGTCAGCCTTCAGTTGTTACTGAAAGTCTCTTAGAACGAGTTCATATGTTCGAGCAACATGACTTCCAAGTCTTCTTCATGCACTGGTCATTGTCAACTAACCAGCCATGAATTGTTTGTCTGTTTTTCGGTGGCTGTGAGTCATTTGAAAACTGCAAAACAAGGTTTTTGGAAGCGATACCTTTTTGCAATGAGCAGGTCAACATCCGTGAAATGACCCTGACCGTAATATTGTAGCGTAAACACGAACATAGAAATTCCTCCACCTGCAGAGTCGAAATATACAAAGCTAAAAAAAATGAGTCCCATTTGCAGAGTCATGGCCGGAACAAGCGGGAACTGGAGTGATCGATCGTCTAAAAGTCAATATTAATCGATCTCTAAATCAATGCATCAAACGAAACACACCGAGTCAATTAATGCTTATATTAAATCATGCTTAACTACATCTAGAGATGAGTATAGGCTATTCTAGCGGAAACACTGATCCCGTTGCCGTTGGTGATGAGTTTCTTGCTACGATCAGCCAGTATAGCCTGCCACATGAAGACGACATCCCATGTGGGACTGTATCGAGTACATTATGGGTTCAATCCCTTATGTTTACGTGCAAAATGTAATGATATCAGTGTGATGAACCACGTGACTCTAAAGAGTATGTCACAATGAATGAGCGATTGCTCGATGTTACCTTAAGCTAACCGTCCCACAATCCAACATGAGATAGAGACAGCGAGAGAGAGACAGACAGACAGACAAACAGACAGACAGACAGTCAGTCAGCCACACATTTAGACATGGAGAGAGAGACAGACAGACAGAGACAGACAGACAGACAGAGAGAGACAGAGAGAGAGAGAGAAGACAGACAGACGGACATACAGAGAGAGACAGAGAGAGACACAGAGAGAGACAGACAGACACACAGACAGAGAAAGACAGAGGGAGGCAGACAGACAGACTGAGAGAGACAGACAGAGAGCAGGAACCGTCGATGTTCTATTGGGGGTGTCATCTTCAGCTATTCGTTACTTGAAGTCTTTTTTATTTCCTCGGCGCTGTCACGCTGAGAGCGCCTCTGAATAGCTAGTCTGTAAGAGGCGCTTTATAAATGCTTATATACAATCATTGCAACCACTCGTCGTGAGATGTTTCGAGCGAATAAAGGAAGGAACGAATGAGTCGATTAATAATTAATAGGTGATTCAATATCTTGTTAATGAATGGAAGCTAACGAATCATCTGCTTGTTTGAGTAAGCGGGACTTTGTTGTTTGGCTGTTGCTCTTCCAGATCCATGCGAACTGTCGCATTAGGCGCATCTACTTCTCGGATCGACTCTACTCGGAGGATGAATTGCCCAAAGACTTCAAACTGACTCTGCCGATCAAAGACCGCAAGTGAAGAGAAAGATTCGCCACTGCAGGACAAGACGAGAATCCTCATTAAACTCTTTCTCACTCTGTTTCATATTTTAGAAAAGAAACAAAACTCGGTTCGAGAGAGCGCTGCCAATGGCGTAGAACGTTGACTATTTGCTTAGTAAACTCTTGTTTTGATAGATTTGTTGCTGAAAATTAAAAGAAGCAAATATTTAAAAAACATTTATATTTTATTATAGCCCATAGTGGTCTTTGGTGGAAACGAGCAATAGGTTTGTCTATTTGATTTGAAGCCCTCATATAATTATATATATATATATATATATATATATATATATATATATATATATATATATATATATACTAGCTGTACCCGGCCACGCGTTGCTGTGGCTGAAAAGACTGCCCAAGCCTCCCTTCCTACGTCCCCTCCCCTTCCCCTCCTCTTCCCCTTCCCCGCCCTTTGCCCCTTCCCTCCCCTCACGTCCCCTCTCCTTCCCCTTCCCCGCCCTTTGCCCCTCCCCTCGCCTCCTCTCTCACCCTCCATCCCTCCCTCCCTCTCTCCGTCCCTCCCTACATCCCTCTCTCCCTCCATGCATCCCTCTCTCCCGTTTCCTCCCTTCCCTCCCCTTCGCCGGATAAACGTTTTAAAAAGCGCCCGAAAATGGATGGACGGATGCGTGAAAACTGTAGAAAGACGCGCGGAAAACGGCCGCAAATAGACGATTTTGTAAAAACCGACAGTTACACATAAATTTGCGCTATAGCAGACGGCCGGCTACACGTTTTGAAACGCGCCCGAAGCATGGTTTTGAAACGCGCCCGAAGAATTGGGCGGACTAATGCGTGACAGTTCAAACTCGAAATGGCTGGACTCCATCGACGTCTATAGAATGGAATTAAAAGTTGTGTTTTTTGGGTCGTAAAGATTGCGCTTTTTCCCAAAAGGCTTAAAAAAACCCGGAGGTGTTCGAATGGAACGGTTTGCGAAAATTTTGAAAGCAATCGGTTCAGAACTCTCCGAGAACCGATGTAACAAACGGTAACTTTTTACATTTTTATTTATATAGATATATATATATATATATATATATATATATATATATATATATATATATATATAGAAGCGTGTCGTCGGTCGTTTCCTATCATCGTCTGCAATTTACTATCATTTAATCTTCTGCTAACCGTATGGAAGCAAACTTAGTGACATAATTATTATCATTATGTCGATGAGAAACTCCTGCAAAGCATCATCAGTTGCCAGCGTGGTTAATGGAACCAAATCAAAATGACCCAAAAGTAAGTTGACCTGTGACCTGGCAGTCACTGCAGTGATGCCGTCACCAATTCCTGTTTTATGCAGCTCACATAAACATTTATTAACCAACGATTGAACCAAAACGTAGGGCATGAAATCAATTCTAAGTCTAATAGACCTATAATGCTAAATCACGATTGCACTTTAAACTAGACTTGACTAAAATGTCATATGAGTATATATAATAAAATGCAGGCTTAATCGGATTTTATATAGCGCCCGTCTATGACTTCAATGACCGTGTTCATTTTTCAATGAATTAGATTGGGCGAGATGATGAGATGATGAGCTCCTTCACCACCGCTCGCACATTTCTATGGACGCCACGCCATTTAGGTCGTCCTCGTGGACGGACCGGCAAGCCCAAGATTTTGAATCTCTGAAATAGCCACCTTCGGGAACGACGGGAAGCGAACCGCAGCCCGTACGCTCTCTTTCAGATTTCAGAGTCGGGTATACAGACGCGCGGCCAACGCTCTTACCGATGTGGCTAACTGGGCCAGTATAATAATTGGCCTATATAGACATACATAGGCTAATTGCATACAGTATGTATAATTAATAGGCCCAAACGTGCACTTGTAACTTTGAGGTCCCAACCAGTGTGTGCAATATGTATATGCCTGCAGCACTTAAATAATGTACAACACAACAGGATATAATACGATGAGCTACACAGTGTCACACCCTCAAAATTGGCGCGCACACACACACACACCTCATATAGCCTATGCCCTGCATGATCAATAGGCTACCATAGCCTATATGAACATGTAAAAATCTGTATACTGGCACATGTATAAGTATACATGGGTATAATATAGCTTATTTTCTGCACGCATGTCAGATCATATTTATGATGATAGACCAATAATTCAGCATTATATTTTTATATCCATTTACGCTGCACATAATGACGTATAATGACGGTCCATAATTTACCGGGACAATCGTTTCAGATGCCTCTATCTCTCATGTCTAAATATACATCTATAATAAGCATTATAAAAACAATGCCTATAAAGCAATACATTTGAGTTGCTATAGATCCCAGGTAGTTTCAATTGCTACATTTGACACATGCTCGAGCGGAGAGAGAGAGAGACAGACAGACAGACAGACATACAGACAGACAGACAGACAGAGACAGACACCGACAGAGACAGTGAGAGAGACAGAGAGAGAGACAGAGAGAGAGATAGGCAGAAAGAGCGAGAGATGACAGAGAGACAGACAGACAGAGACACAGACAGAGACACAGACAGAGAGAGACAGAGAGAGACAGACAGACAGAGAGAGACAGAGAAAAAATCAGAGACAGAGACAGAGAGAATTGTAGGACGTAGTTTAACTAACTGCCATATCCTCCCTGGGAATAATATGATAATGGTCTTGGATATTGCAGACGGGGTCTGCCGCCGTCGTTGGCTATTATTCACATATATATAGGCAATCTTGTGCCTGGATGCGATCAGATGGGGTTCCATCAGTCATTCCAACATATCAGAGCTATTTTGTCTGCGAATCTTTTTAATTGAATTACATTTCGACAGATCAGTCGGAAATGTCTTCATCACTTCTCTATCGCTTTACACAAAAACCATCTGCAATAGGCTACATTTATTCCAGTTGTATATATGCCTACTTGCAGCAGATTCGGTTTGCTTCGCACATGCTGTGGAGTGTGTGTGGGGAATTACCTCTGTGGTCTACATTGTCCTATTTGATCTGACCTCAACTAGTAGGCCTAGTAGCTGCATCCAGCGCATGTTTAAATACACTTCATATAGAGCAGTATAAGAAACCTTAAAAAATGCTGCAACATAACTCTAGGTCTGACAGCTCTAGAAATATTATGTATATCAAAAAAGTCTGGAATGTTTTTCGGTTGTTTTTGGCGAAGGGCGTGCCTGGACGTCGAATGATCTGTTGAGTATTCAAGTTGCCGAGTAATTTCTTGGTTTTTATTCAAACTGTCAATGTTTCTTCCGATTCATAGTCCTCCATTCCCTCCAAGCATGAATGTCAATAAGATAGAGTAGGTCCATCCCTAATAAATATTGGTCTATTTCTTTTGCAAAACTTAGCTTGCATTTCATTCCGAAAATTTATTTGACGCTTCTACATGGAGACTGGAGAGGCTCTTTCAATGCAGGCTCGTTGCTTGACAACTTTGGTCATGAATACTCGAAATCACACTTCGACTTCGTTGCTATTATGATATTATTTCTGTAATGATGATGATGATGATGATGATGATGATGATGATGATGATGATGATGATGATAATGATGATGATGATGATGATAAAATAATAATAATAATAATAATAATAATAATAATAAAATGAAATGAAATGATAATAATAATAATAATAATAATAATAAAAAATTTCCATTATTCATCAATCCAGTTGACAGACCGCAAACGGTTAGCCTACAGTGCACAATAATTATGCAGTTGAAGCAATTCACAAGAAAGCATATAACAGAAAACACAAATCTTAACTATAGGACTACACTTACAGAATAAACAGCCTGCAATAACGGCGCTAATAATATTGCAGCCTACAAAACTAAAGGCATTATTGCCAATGCCCAATAATATGAGAAATCTATCAAACCAGGATCACTTGGATTGCAGCTTATACAACATACATGACGAACGCCCTCCAGATGATTCAACGTGTCTCTCGAACACATCGTCCAAAGAATTATATGATGCCAGACAGAAATAAAATGGTTTCAATCAAATGCATAAAGAATACAGGCGGAGAATTACTGAAGTGTTACTACATGTCGTTGGTTACCATCTTTACAAGATATCCTAGAAAGATGAACTGATTTGATAGCAAGGTTTCTTTGATGAACCGTGAAAGTTGGGCACAACATCATCACTAACCTATCTTTACTATAAAGGCCTAGGGCTACTGCATTTGCAATAATCATTGTTATCAATATTATTATAATACACATTTATTTTTTCAAAAGAAACTGACAAAAGTCATTTGCAGGCTAATGGAATACTCCTGTTCAACATTAGGCAACGTAGTCATTCAGTCCCAGACTTCAGGTGTCTTGACTGTTCAAGCCTGTTGTTCCCAAAATGGACACAGAGTTTCCTATTTGTAGGGCGACTGATTTTAGTAATAATAATAATACTTTTATCATTTTAGTAATAATAACAATTGAGTAGTAGTCGTAGCAGAAGCAGCAGTTGTAGCAGTAGTAGTAGCAGTAGCAGCAGCAGCAGTATTAGTAGTCATAGGCGTAGGAGGCGGGGGTTCAGAGAGGCAAATGCCCCCCCCCCAAATTTCGGGCAAATTTGTTTTTTGGGCAAAGCAGGCACGGACGGACAAATTTTTAAAAACTTTTTCTCGGGCAAACAGACTTTTTTCGGGCACACAGAGGTAAAGAGCTATATTTTTCAGACGATTCGTACGAGATGACTAAAAAAGTTCATCAGTTATTTCGGCGGCTGGGAACTCAGATATTTCTGCTGGGAAATCGGAATGACTAAAAACATTTTTCGGGCAAAAGTCAAATCTTTGCCCCCCCCCTGCCGAAATGGCCCCTACGTCTTTGGTAGTAGTAGTAGTGGTAGTAATAGTAGTAGGCTAGTTGAAGCATTATTATGGGGCCGTCCATAAAGTACGTCACGCTCCAGGTGGGGAGGGGTGTAAGAAAGTGTGACAGTTTGTGACAGGGGAGGGGGTCAGGCCATGTGTGACGTCACACATTTATTTTATAATTTAAATTTTTTTTTGTCTTAGTACCTAAAATCCGACCCGGCCCGGCCAGGCGTGTCTAAAACCCGGCCTGGCGGGATAAAAGTTGATTTCCCGTCAATATCAAAGCGTTTAGGGACACACGTCACTATCAGAGGGATTAGGGATAGTATCCTAGGGTTTAGAGGGTTAGGTAAATGGTTATTTTTTTAATTTTTTGTTCGAAAGTGTGACGTACTTTAGGGGGGGGTCCGAGATTTGTGACAGTTTGTGACAGGGGGGAGGGGGGGTCAAAGATGGTCAAAAATAGAGTGACGTACTTTATGGACGGTCCCTATTATTACGGTGCTGAGTACAGTAAACATTTGATGGCACAATCCTATATATAGGGAGGGTTTAAGGTGAAAAGACATAATACAATGTGTTTTTGTGACTAAGAGGATAATATATTGTCGCCACTCTTCCATGAAATTATTGTCATGAATCGACCGACGGTGAAGGCATAGCGTCGAAATTATTGGGGTGGGGGCACGCCACCCCTTCGCTTTTAGTTCTTCTTGATACATGTGTGACTGAAGAGGGTAGAGGCGCCTGCTACTTTGATCAGGTCGTCTATCACAGGCCTATCTGGGTCTTGGCCCGCTCTTTGTGGCGCTATCTGGCTGGCATAGCAACGAATAGGGAGAGTTGTCATGGTCAGATCAAGTAGGGGATTCATTACAATGTACATTGAAAGCAAACGTAGCGCAACATCAACAGAATAATGGCTTCACGACATTTAGGGTTTGAAGTTGAACAAAAGAAAAGGAATGTTGTTTGATCGTGTTTTCAACGCTATGTCCTCCTCATTGTCCTCTACTGTGACTGCATCGATTCGTGAGGTTCAATATAAGGGGCTGAAGTTCTGTAGGCGTAGAAGCCAATACCTCTGCTTCAGTAGAAAAATCACGGAAATTTTTAGCCAATTTATATTGTGTTCTCCTTGAAATGCTGGACTTTGCTAGCAATTGACTTTAACCCAGAATGATAAGATAACATCAGAATTTATTGCACTAATAGGCAACCTAGCGATTGTGGAGCAGAATAACAAGTTCAAGGAAAGAGCGATTTAGGCGCCAGGTACAGAGTTTGAGACCTCTATAAGATTTGGAAAGATAAGGAAAGTATGAGGGGGGGCGAGAGACCAGAGGCCACAGATCCGATACCCGCGAGGAGCTACATAAGGTGGACTCAGCCCTCTACTCCCAGGAGGGCGATTGCACAGCGAGCAGCAGAACAGCGTCAACATCGATTTATGTTATCGGTTACTATCATGTCATGTAATCTCAGTCTGTCTTGTCATTTTGAATTATAGGCCTAATAATGACGATGATGATAATTATCACGATCATGATAACGATGATGATGTGGAAGATGATGATGATGATGATGATGATAATAATAATAATAATAATAATAATAGTAGTAGTAGTAGTAGTAGTAGTAGTAGTAGTAGTAGTAGTAGTAGTAGTAGTAGTAGTAGTAGTAGTAGTAGTAGTAGTAGTAGTAGTAATAATAATATTAATAATAATAATATTAATAATAATAATAATAATAATAATAATAATAATAATTAGACTTATCCATAGCTAATCTCATCACGACAATTTTCACGATAAGGTCGTCATCCTCATGCATTTTAGTAAAACGCGATTTTTTCTAAATATGCGCATCTTATTGTTTTGAAATTTTGCAACATGTCTTGTAATAAACTAATCTACTAATATCCAGGTTTTCTTCAAAAAATATCTCTTAGCAGCAAATATAACTTTTTTAAGAGAGGAGATAAGAAATCTAAAGTCCTCCCGAGCGTTGAACTTAATAATCGCATTCGCTTTTATACTTATTGACTCCTCTTCTTATACTTTCTGCCACACAAAGGCGACATATTAGCCGTTATACGCTAAAGTAACGCTTAAGCACTCACCAGTGTCGCTCTAATCGCGATAGTAATTACACATAACATTGCATGCATTATAAACTACGTCCGCCAGGCTCCATGTCTGTTGGACTGTCTGGCTGCCTACCTGTCCGTCTGTGTGTGATCGTCTGTATGTCTGTACATGTGTCCGTTGAACAGACTGACTGACTAACCATCCGTCTATGTGTGTGTGTCGCTGTCTGTGTGTGCGTATGTCCGTCGGTCAAGCCGTCTGTCTACCTGTCCTTCTGTGTGTCTGTCCCGCTGTCTGTCTGTGTGTATGTCCGTCGGTCAAGCCGTCTGTCTACCTGTCCTTCTGCGTGTCTGTCCCTCTGTATGTCTGTGGATATGTCCGTCGGTCAAGCCGTCTGTCTAACTGTCCTTCTGCGTGTCTGTCCCTCTGTCTGTCTGTGTGTATGTCCGTCGGTCAAGCCGTCTGTCTACCTGTCCTTCTGCGTGTCTGTCCCTCTGTCTGTCTGTGTGTATGTCCGTCGGTCAAGCCGTCTGTCTACCTGTCCTTCTGCGTGTCTGTCCCTCTGTCTGTCTGTGTGTATGTCCGTCGGTCAAGCCGTCTGTCTACCTGTCCTTCTGCGTGTCTGTCCCTCTGTCTGTCTGTGTGTATGTCCGTCGGTCAAGCCGTCTGTCTACCTGTCCTTCTGCGTGTCTGTCCCTCTGTCTGTCTGTGTGTATGTCCGTCGGTCAAGCCGTCTGTCTACCTGTCCTTCTGCGTGTCTGTCCCTCTGTCTGTCTGTGTGTATGTCCGTCGGTCAAGCCGTCTGTCTACCTGTCCTTCTGCGTGTCTGTCCCTCTGTCTGTCTGTGCGTATGTCCGTCGGTCAAGCCGTCTGTCTACCTGTCCCTCTGCGTGTCTGTCCCTCTGTCTGTCTGTGTGTATGTCCGTCGGTCAAGCCGTCTGTCACCCTGTCCTTCTGCGTGTCTGTCCCTCTGTCTGTCTGTGTGTATGTCCGTCGGTCAAGCCGTCTGTCTACCTGTCCTTCTGCGTGTCTGTTCCTCTGTCTGTCTGTGTGTATGTCCGTCGGTCAAGCCGTCTGTCTACCTGTCCTTATGCGTGTCTGTCCCTCTGTCTGTCTGTGTGTATGTCCGTCGGTCAAGCCGTCTGTCTACCTGTCCTTCTGCGTGTCTGTCCCTCTGTCTGTCTGTGTGTATGTCCGTCGGTCAAGCCGTCTGTCTACCTGTCCTTCTGCGTGTCTGTCCCTCTGTATGTCTGTGCGTATGTCCGTCGGTCAAGCCGTCTGTCTACCTGTCCTTCTGCGTGTCTGTCCCTCTGTCTGTCTGTGTGTATGTCCGTCGGTCAAGCCGTCTGTCTACCTGTCCTTCTGCGTGTCTGTCCCTCTGTCTGTCTGTCTGTGTGTATGTCCGTCGGTCAAGCCGTCTGTCTACCTGTCCTTCTGCGTGTCTGTCCCTCTGTCTGTCTGTGTGTATGTCCGTCGGTCAAGCCGTCTGTCTACCTGTCTTTCTGCGTGTCTGTCCCTCTGTCTGTCTGTGTGTATGTCCGTCGGTCAAGCCGTCTGTCTACCTGTCCTTCTGCGTGTCTGTCCCTCTGTCTGTCTGTGCGTATGTCCGTCGGTCAAGCCGTCTGTCTACCTGTCCTTCTGCGTGTCTGTCCCTCTGTCTGTCTGTGTGTATGTCCGTCGGTCAAGCCGTCTGTCTACCTGTCCTTCTGCGTGTCTGTCCCTCTGTCTGTCTGTGTGTATGTCCGTCGGTCAAGCCGTCTGTCTACCTGTCCCTCTGCGTGTCTGTCCCTCTGTCTGTCTGTGTGTATGTCCGTCGGTCAAGCCGTCTGTCTACCTGTCCTTCTGCGTGTCTGTCCCTCTGTCTGTCTGTGTGTATGTCCGTCGGTCAAGCCGTCTGTCACCCTGTCCTTCCGCGTGTCTGTCCCTCTGTCTGTCTGTGCGTATGTCCGTCGGTCAAGCCGTCTGTCTACCTGTCCTTCTGCGTGTCTGTCCCTCTGTCTGTCTGTGTGTATGTCCGTCGGTCTAGCCGTCTGTCTACCTGTCCTTCTGCGTGTCTGTCCCTCTGTCTGTCTGTGTGTATGTCCGTCGGTCAAGCCGTCTGTCTACCTGTCCTTCTGCGTGTCTGTCCCTCTGTCTGTCTGTGTGTATGTCCGTCGGTCAAGCCGTCTGTCTACCTGTCCTTCTGCGTGTCTGTCCCTCTGTCTGTCTGTGTGTATGTCCGTCGGTCAAGCCGTCTGTCTACCTGTCCTTCTGCGTGTCTGTCCCTCTGTCTGTCTGTGTGTATGTCCGTCGGTCAATCCGTCTGCCTACATGTCCTTCTGTGTGTCTGTCCCTCTGTCTGTCTGTCTGTGTGTATGTCCGTTGGTCAATCTGTCTCTCTACCTGTCCTTCTGTGTGTCTGTCCCTCTGTCTGTCTGTTTGTCTGTCCGTTTGCCTGGTTGTCTGTCTGAGTGTTTGTACCATTCCACAACCCCTTGTTAGTCTTTTGATCTGTCTGCAACCTGCCTGTCTGTGTGCCTGCCCGTGTCTATGTCTGGGCGTTAATATGTTGGTCTGTCTGCCTGTCAAGTAGGCTAGATGTCTGGATGTCTGGCCGTGAAGTAATAACTACTGGCAGATGAATGGCAGGAGATAGCCATTAGGGCTACAGGATCTGTCGACCTTCTCGCGATTTAAAGTTGCTTATTATTCCAATGCTGAACTCACGATAAACTCCTCATTTCGTGTAGACCTAATAGTGATTTGAAACACAATTACTGTCATTGAAAGTCTTCTTCAACTCCATTGAACTGTTGAACGGCACGAGTTTACTTTTAAGGCCGAATGTTCGTCTCTATTTCTGTCCTTCCCTTTGTCTGTCTCTCTTTGTTCTTCGCTCTTTGTAGCCGTTTTATCATCTGCACGTTTGCTCTTGCCTCTGTATTTGCCTCCAAGAGTGATTACGTAAGAGTGTGTCTGCACGTAGAGTCTCTTGGTTTATCCGCCTGCCAACTTGTCGGTCTGTGTGCCTGCCCCTCTGTCTGTCTGCTCATAAGTCCGTTGGGATGTTTTCCTGCCAAGCTGTCTGCCTGTGTGCCTGTCCGTCTGTCTGTCTACGCGCAAGTCTGTTGATCTGTCCTCCTGCGTACTTGTCTGTCCTCCTGTCTCCCGGTCTGTCCCTCTGTCTATCCTTCTCTCTGTCTAGGCGTAAATCTTTTGGTCTGTCATTCTCCGTGCTTCTCTGTCTTTGTGTCTGTCAGTCTCCTTTCGAGTTTCGACTATGTCTGGTGGACGTGTGACTTCCCGTTGGCCATTGCCATTAGGGTAACATTAGGTGATAGGAGAATAGAGACGACTTCAAACCCCCTGTGTGCTGCATTGATGTAGCCTATAGGCCTACTTGAGATGACTCTCGGCCATCCAAATACCGGCTTTACCCTGTTGGCTTCACCGAACCCCCGAACAGCGAAGCGGTACATTAAACATATCCGATAATCACCTCTGATAATTAGCGACATAACTCATTATGCTATCTAGATGTCCAGTTGCGCATATTCACTTGGCCACGGCCCATCCCTCACTCCGCCCATCTTTGTCTAGATGTGAGGTTTGAGGTGAATGAGTGCGATGTACTGATACTGAAGTCTTCCCGGAAAACTGCCTTTCACCTCCCAACCTAATTTGCGTGGCGGTGTGAGGGCTGGGGGTGGGGATGGGTAGTCCGGCGGCTTCAATCGATGTCCATTGGAACTTCATAAATTGACCTGTGTGTATGCATTCTGGACAAACAAATATAGACGCATAATATCAAACTCATAAAATTTTCAGCATACGAGGTTCGTTGAAAAAATAAAAATGTCGCTTTGTTTTCATTCCGGCCGCATTGCACCCAACCAGGTTCCCATCCCACCCCACCAAACCCCACACAACCTCTAAATAAATTTTTGGTTTCTCGCCCTACTTCTTCCTACCTATTCGCACCCACCCGACCCTACCTTAAGCCCATTCCCCAGCCGCTACACCTACCCTATCCATGGTTTCAGCCTGCACGACCCATCCCTCACACACCTAACCCAACCTTGAAAATGGCCGTGAGTACATTGAACACAAGTTGTGAAGTACCAACAAGTTCACTTCACAAGTGAGCTATACTATTCGTTAGCGACAGTGCTAACTTTGGGTCGGGAGCGCTACTGAATCTGTGAGCGGCGCTATACAAATGTTCAATTACAATTACAATTACAACAGTTATTTTAGATGTGACTTGCCAAAATCGTTTTGTTACCTTTTATTGCCTTACGTTTTTGAATCGTCAAAAAAGGTGGGTGACCTCACTAAAAGTGATATAACTATTGTTCTGTTTGACATATTCTGATAAAATCTGGCCATGATGTGTAAATATGCATTGTCCAATGTCCATTAGCAAGTAAAATGTAATTTTGAAATTTCTACTTTTGGTCATGATAACAGGGTAGGCAAAAAAGACCCCGTACGGTTTTTGCCAATATTATTGGCAAAAACCGTACGGGGTCTTTTCTGCCTACCCTGTACATTATAGGCAAGCAACGGTTGTAGGACATTAGCCCCCTGGACATTATCCCCCAGGACATTATCCCCCCGTACATTAGCCCCCGGACATATTTCCCCCAATTTTTCGTAGGACATTAGCCCCCGGACAAAGCCCCCCCCTATGTGCAAATCGTAGAATAATGCCGTAACCGATAAGACTTGTCACTGGCATTCACAATTTCACATGCAAACGAAAGTACTTACTATCATTTAGGTCCTAATTGCATCAATAGGCCTAGGCCTAGACCTAGATCTGAAGTGAACGAATGGGAATCGTATGTAGGGCCTAGGGCCTATACAGTTATTTGTTTAGTGTCTCG
Organism: Lumbricus terrestris; assembly: GCA_949752735.1. Taxonomy (NCBI): domain Eukaryota; kingdom Metazoa; phylum Annelida; class Clitellata; order Crassiclitellata; family Lumbricidae; genus Lumbricus; species Lumbricus terrestris. The sequence continues at coordinate 14,206,347 of OX457044.1, forward strand.
CAACAAAGATTTGTTAACGTCAGTTAGGCTATATCTCAGCCTCCTAGACTTATTAGTGTCATTTCAATTCAAAATTAGATTCAATACGTTAGAGAAATGAACAAATGGGAATCGTATGCAATAGTGTCAGTTATGGCTACAACGAAGGTTTATTGACGACATTTGGGCCTACGTATGAGCTTCGTAGACTTCTTAGCGTCGTTTCAGACCTTTAAAATGTCTTATAATATACATAAACCTTCAATTAACTTAACATAATATTCCTACAGGATGTTAAACTAATGTGTAATGTATAGATATTCATTTAACATAGGCTCATTAATTACATTTTGTGCATCACTTTTAGGCAATGCTATCATGTACTGGGGGGATAATGTCCTACCCCGGGGGGATAATGTCCGGGAGGCTAATGTCCGGGAGGGATAATGTCCGGGGGGATAATGCCCAGGGGGCTAATGTCCGTTCCCTGCAAGCAACAGACCAAGCATATCAACGTACGAAATTCATTGAAAAATTAATGTTTCACTTGGTTTTTCACTCCGGCTCCATGACACCCCACCTGTCCCACCCCATACCTTAGCTCGTATCGACTTTTTCCCACCTGAATTGCTGACCAGGATACAATGCGGAATTCATAACAAATGGCACACAAACCAACCAATTGAGAACTAATAAACTACAGGTACCAAAATTTGGAAGCCTTGCAGTAATGACGTTGTTTTACTATGTGTTCAAAGGCCAATACATTTGAAATTTGACAGTTTGAAATTTGAAAGAAAACAATGTAGAGAAGCAATTTATTTGTTCAAAAATAGCATTTGTACAAATATTTTCAGTTAGTTATACTCATTGTAACAAGAATGTAAGATTTGTATCGTATATTGTAATAGTAAATAATCACATTATGATAATTTAAATAGTATATAATATCGCAGTATATTATAACAGTTCATGTAATACAATGGCGATGTCATCTTTGCTCTAAGCTGTGCAAAAATAGTAGTTGTACAAATATATACAGGATTTATACTCGTTGCAATATGATAGCATCATAATTATACTATATTAATAAATAAATATTAAGAAATAATAATAATCATGCTAGTTGGGGTACCCGGGAAATTTAGGATACGACCCGCTCCCGGCCACAACCTCACCACACCCCACCCCATCCCATCCCACCCCACAACACCCCACCACACAACACCCCACCACACTCCGACCTCCACCGGTACGCAACCAGCAAAATTTGGATTTTCGGAAAAATTCTCTCCCAATTCCCCACCCCCAATCCCCCATACCCCACACCCCTCTCCACCTCCCTTCCCTGCCACAATCCCACCCTCTGCCCTACCACCACACCCCACCCCCTTTACACCCACTCCCCCACACCCCACCCCTACCCAGGGGAGAGGAGGGGAGGGGAGGGGAGGGGAGGGGAGGGAGGTGAATAGAGGGGAGGGGAGGAGGAAATGAGGAGGAGGAGAGAGAGGAGGAGAAAGAAGAGAAGGAAAAGCAGAAGAAGAAGAAGAAGAAGAAGAAGAAGAAGAAGAAGAAGAAGAGGATGACTAGAAGGAGGAGAAAAAGAAGAAGGGGATGATAAGAAGGAGGAGAAGAAGGAGCACAAGAAGGAGAAGGATAAGAAGTAGTAGAAGAAAAGTAGGAGGGGAGATAGAAAACGAGGAGGAGGAGGAGGAGGAGAGGGGAGCGAGAATGTAGAGAGAAAGGGCAGGGACGGAAAGCGAATGAAGAGGAGGGGAGGAAAAGAGAAGGGGAAGAAGAACGAGGTCGAGATGGAGAAAGAGAAAGAGGAGGTAGAGAGCAGAAGGATGATAAGAAGAAGAAGAAGAAGAAGAAGATGATGATGATGATGATGATGATGATGATGATGATGATGATGATGATGATGATGATGATGATAATGTTGATGAGGTGAGGTGAGGTATTGGGAGGGGAGAAATGGGGAGGGGAGGGGATGGGATGAGAGGGGAGAGGAGGGGAAGGGAGGGGAGGGAAGGGGTAGGGAGGGGAGGGGAGGCGAGGGGAGAGGAGGGAAGGAAAGGAGAGGGGAGGGGAGGAGAGGGGAGGGAAGGGGAGCGAAGGGGAGGGGAGAAGATGAGGAAATGAGGAAAAGGAAGAGAGAGAGGAGGAAAAAGAAGAGAAGGAAAAGCAGAAGAAGAAGAAGAAGAAGAAGAAGAAGAAGAAGAAGAAGAAGAAGAAGAAGATAAAGAAGAAGAAGGAGCAGGAGAAAGAGAAGGAGGAGAGGTAGAAGAAGGAGAAGAAGAAGAAGAAGACGAAGAAGATGGAGAAGACAAATAAGAAGAAGAAGAAGAAGAAGAAGAAGAAGAAGAAGAAGAAGAAGAAGAAGAAGAAGAAGAAGAAGAAGAAGAAGAAGAGGGATGACTTGAAGGAGGAGAAAAAGAAGAAGGGGATGATAAGAAGGAGGAGAAGAAGGAGCACAAGAAGAAGGATAAGAAGTAGTAGAAGAAAAGTAGGAGGGGAGATAGAAAACGAGGAGGAGGAGGAGGAGGAGGAGAGGGGAGCGAGAAGGTAGAGAGAAAGGGCAGGGACGGAAAGCGAGAGAAGAGTAGGGGAGGAAAAAGGAAGGGGAAGAAGAACGAGGACGAGATGGAGAAAGAGGAAGAGGAGGAAGGGAGCAGAAGGAGGATAAGAAGAGGAAGAAGAAGAAGATGGTGGTGATGATGATGATGATGATGATGATTGATGATGATGATGATGATGATGATGATGATGATGATGATGATGATGATGATGATGAAGATGACGACGACGACGACGAAGACGACGACGACGATGGCGATGACGATGATGATGACGATGTTGATGATGATGATGATGATGAAGTTGATGTTGACGTTGATAATGATGACGATGATGATGATGATGATGACGACGACGATTATGATGATGTTGATGTTGATAACAATGACGATGTTTTATGGCGCCCTAACACAGCCATGTCGTTTCTAGGCTCCTGATGACGATGATGATGACGACGACGACGACGATGGTTATGAAGATTATGATATCGATTTACTTATTATTCTGTATTTTTAAGGTGATATCAATATAAACAATGATGATGATGATGATGATGATGATGATGATGATGATGATGATGATGATGATGATGATGATGATGATGATGATGATGATGATGATGATGATGATGATGATGATGATGATGATGATGATGATGATGATGATGATGATGATGATGATGATGATGATGATGATGATGATGATGATGATGATGATGATGATGATGATGATGATGATGATGATGATGATGATGATGATGATGATGATGATGATGATGATGATGATGATGATGATGATGATGATGATGATGATGATGATGATGATGATGATGTTTGAGGAGATGATGATAATACTGCTGATGATGCCGATGTTATTCTTTTGGAGGTGGTGATGATAATGATGATGGCGAGGATGTCGATAACGGCGACTACGGCTCTGATGATGATAATTTTGTTCGTCTAAAGCCCAGTCCATGGTCTTGATAGTGCCGTTATGGCCCTCCGAACCCTTCGGTCGGTCGGGCCTCAGCTTGAAGGGGTCTCCAAATTCATTTCAGCTGCTCATTATGCCTAGGCCTATACTTGTGTCTGTTTATTTATGAAACTCGTGTTTTTACACCTTACAACCTGAAGGCCTCAAATCGGATTCGGATCGAGTGCATCAAAAGTCATGTAGGCCTACAGCTTCAGCAAACCTAATATAAGTAGGCTATTATTGATTTTGTGCATAAGCAGCGCCACTTACACTGACTCAGGTCAGTACAGAGAGTTTGTAAGCCTACTTTCTTTAGCACAGCGTTTATAACATTGAAATTCCTAATAGGGTGGACCCATAATAAGACAAGCGTGGGGCCTTCAAAACAATACCTCAGTAAGCCAATATGTCATTAAGACGCGCCTGCAGGCCTCAAGTTTGTAGGGGGCCTCCATATTTATAAGTGTAGGTATACTCAGAACTAACGAGTCGGTGCGTGAGGAGCTCGGAATAGGGAGGGAGGAGACACTGCAACAAACAGCAACCAGGCGGAAATTCAGCTACTTCGGCCACGTGATGAGATCAAACGGTTTGGAAAAGGAGATGATGACGGCATGCGGTGAAGGAAGGAGAAGACGCGGAAGACCAAGGAAGAGGTGGATGGATGAAGTACAGGAAAAGTCTGGAATGAGCTTGGAAGAGCTAAGAGAGACGACAATAAACAGGAGACAATGGAGAGGATACATCATGACTGTCGCCAGAGCCCCAAGAGCTGACGGCACCAGGTGACCAGGTGATACTCAGAAACGCAACTGTAGAAATATAATAATTTTCTTGTGTTAAGCCCGTCTTCACTGATGCAAATGTAGGTTAGGTCTAATTTTGTTTCTCAGATGTGCCACATTACATGCACAAAGATATAACATATGGACCGCAAAAAGTATAATAGTGTATTTTTCATTCATTTCAGACATTTAAATAGCGCCTCTTCAAGCGTATCTACTCAGAAGCGCTCCCGACACAACCACGGCTAAAGAGAACAGTCTAGCAACATTGTAGTGTGGTGTTGTTAATGTTTAAGGGCCCCCAAGCCACTAGAGTGTCCAGGGGCCTAAGGTTGTCATGCCACTGCATAGTTACGTCCTCGCGCTAACGATCGATAAATTTCTCGACTGATCGATTGTCTCACAAAAAAAACTTGTAATTAAGATAATTAAATAATTGATATTTAAGATAATTTTTTAAAGCATCATAATAATGAGCTGGACACACACCATCAAGGCTGCCTATATGTAGGAGAAACGCAGATAGACTACTATGAAAAATAGCCGAGCCCCAAAGGCAAATTTTTGCATTTCTGACGCAAGAATCAGAATTCGTCTAAAATGGTGAACCAAATGCAGCTTGCAATTGGTTGATTTGCTAAGAATGTTCTGTTACATGTATATTCAAAATGACTCGTTTTCATGAATTTAGAGAAGGTGGTTGGTTCTCTGACAGAAAGACTATTTCTCAATGTATGTGTGCCTAATGCTAGGCGCCCATGCGCTGGGTTTAGGTAGTATAGGGACATTACTTTTAACCTGGGAATTTTGTCCAGGACACTTTGTCCGGGGACTTTTTGTCCGGGGACATTTTGTCCGGGGATTTTTGTCCGGGGACAATTTATCCGGGGACTTTTAGTCCGGGGACATTTTGTCCGGGGACCTTTTGTCCGGGGACATTTTATCCGGGACATTTTGTCCGAAGACTTTTTGACCGGGGACTTATTGTCCAGGGACATTTTGTCCGGGACATTTTCTCCGGGGACATTTGTCCGTCCCCGGATACTATCATATTATGATGAATAAAATTTACTATTGATATTTATTGAAGTATAAGACCGCAGCTGTTGTCAGCACTGAAATAGTAGAGCTACTTTGTAAAAATGGCAGTTTTATATGCTGCCATTTTAATGCGAAAATTCAACAAATTACTAATGGCAGGATCTCAAACCCACCTCAAACCCTCTTCTTCCCGACGCTACGCGCCTGGGTGTAAGTCCACCGAACTTTCGTTTGTCCTCCCAAACTCCCTTGATTCCCCCCCCCACACACACACAGGATGGTACAAGATTAAACACTTCATCTCTGTCTTTACGTCATTAGATGTACATCCTGCGCGCGTGCACACACACACACACAGCTCAGGAGCATAAGGGGTTGCATAGTAGTCCTTACCTCCCTCTGGCGCTACGCTTCCATCTGATAGCCAGGCTGCGGGGGGTCAAACGAAACCGTACAAGACTCATCAACGGTGGACGGAGAGACCGTGCACGCAAATAAACCAGACGCCCAGTCAACTGACTCAACTCAACAACATCTGTAATCGGCCCAGTTGTCTGGAATGGGCTGACACAGGGCTAAGTCATGGAGGTCTCAAAATTTCGGAGTCCACGGCTAAGTCTATCTCCTGGGTTTCTTACTGAAAAATCTTTTTTTTAAAACTCAAAAGTGTCCGCTTTGTCGTGGATGGGTGGGCATGGGGTGGGGTGGGTAAAAGTTAAAGTGGAGGTGGGGTATTAGCCTTTGTGAATCACAACTTTTGCAAAATTGCATACCTGCATAATTTGAATAAAGTTATATTTTTACATATGTATGATGCTTTTCAAAGTGACCAAACGTTCCACTTTGGGAACATATCCTTTGGGCGGACCAGTGACCACGTCTGCAATAATTATTGCCTCGACTATAATAGGCCTGTCACACAGTCCTCACCGCCATCCTAAAGAATGCTTGAACGCAATAATGATGACGACGACAATGATACAGGCCCGGCCCTAGTATGAGGGATGGGAGAGTGGGGGAGGGGTGGGGGAGAGGGAAAGGGGAATTGGGGCGAGAAAGTTTTTTCCGAAAATCAAAATTTCACAGGTGGCTTACCGGTGGAGGTCGGAGTATGGTGGGGTGTCGTGGAGTGTGGTGGGCGTGGGAGATTGGGGGAGCGGTGGGGTAGGGGTTGGGATTAGGGGAAATTGGGGGAAGAAAGTTTTTCCCGAAAATCAAAATTTCACGGGTGGCTTACCGGTAGAGGTCGGAGTGTGGTGGGGTGTGGTTGGGTGTTGAGTGGGTGTTGAGTATGGGAGAGTGGTGTGTGGTGGGAGGTAAAGGGGTGGGAGAGTGGGGGAATCGTGGGGGAGAGGGGAATTGGGGGAAGAAAGTTTTTTTAACGAAAATCGAAATTTCACGGGTGGCTTACCGGTGGAGGTCGGAGTTCGTTGGGGTGTCGTGGGGTGTGGCTGGGTGGAGGGAGTGGGAGAGTGGGGTGGTGGGGAGTGGGGGTGGGAATTTTGTCCCCAGAAAATCAACATTTCACGGTTGGCGTACCGGTGGAGGTCGGAGAGTGGTGGGGTGCCGTAGGTGTGGTGGGGTGGAGAGGTGAGATAGTGGGGGTGGGGGTGGGAGAAATTTCGTTCAGAGGCTCAGTTCTGCTGTTGCTGGCTTACTACAATGAATGACTACAGACCTGAGTATAATAATATTAGACTATTTAAGCTAACTTTTCAACACTGGTTTAGCTCATCCCTGTTTCCCAAGATGGTCCTGAATTGCTGACCAGGATACAATGCGGAATTCATAACAAATGGTACACAAACCAACCAATAATTGAGAACTATTAAACTACAGGTACCAAAATCTGGAAGCCTTGCAGTAATGATGTTGTTTTACTAAGTGTTCAAAGGCCAAAAATGTTAAGTTTGGCAGTTTGAAATTTTAAAGAAAACACTGTAGAGAAGCAATTTAGTTGTTCAAAAATAGTATCTGTACAAATATTTTCAGTTAGTTATACTCATTGTAACAAGAATGTATGATTTGTATCGTATATTGTAATAGTAAATAATTACATTATGATCATATAAATAGCATATAATATCGCAGTATATTATAACAGTTCATGTAATACAATGATGTAAACAGCAATCAAACATTAAAAATTATCACGATTTTGCCAAATGTTTCTGGAGTCGATGTCATCTATGCTTTTAGCTGGACAAAACTAGTATTTGTACAAGTATATACAGTAATTTATACTCATTGCAATATGATAGCATCATAATTATACTATATTAATAAATAAATAATAAGAAATAATAGCCTTATATATAATCATACTAGCTGGGGTACCTGGCGTTGCCCGGGAAATTTAGGATACGACCCGCTACCGGCCACAGCCTCACCGCACCCACCCCATCCCACCCCGCCCCACAACACCCCACCACACAACACCCCACCACACACCGATCTCCACCGGTACGCCATCCGTAAAATTTGAATTTTCGGAAAAGTTCTCCCCCATTCCCCCCACAAATCCCCCATGCCCCACAACCCTCTCCACCCCTTCCCTGCCCCAACCCCACCATCTACCCTACCCCCACACCCCACTTCTCCCCTCCCCACTCCCCCACACCCCACCCCTTCCCGCCCACCCGACCCCCCCTCACCCCCGCCACCCCACCCCTTCCAAACCTCACCACACCTCCACTCCCCATACCCCCACCCACCACATCAACCTAGCCCACTGTTCCACCCACCCCCACATCCCCACCCGCCACCCCGCCCCCGCCACACCACACTACACTCCGACCTCGACCGGTACGCCACCCGTGAAATTTCGGTTTTCGGAAAAAATTATCCCCCCCACGCCTCCCCCCTGCCTCACCCTGCCCTTGCAGGCCGAGCTGTGGGCTGAGTAGAGGCGAGGTGGCCCGCGTAAAAATATGTCTAGCTGTGAAACTATGGCAAGGGAATGGAAATTTACACCGAAAATTAGGGTTTTCGGAACCCCCCTCCCACCGTGGGCCTCATGATGGTAGAGATTAACCAACCACCCCACCGGGTGGCTCTGATGGCCCTCTGTCTAGATACAAAGTTTCAGAAAAATTGTCAAAAAAGTGAAAAACATTTGGGGTTTCGTTCCCCACCCTGGCCCCCATGATGATGTTTATGTTGATGATGATAATGAAGATGACGATCATGTTGATGCTGGCATTGATAATTATGATAGTAACGTTGGCGATGATGGAGCTGATGCTATTGATGATAATTATAAAAATTACGATAATGATGAAAATGATGATGACAATGACGATGCAGACGCTTATTATATTATAATACTGATTACACCATATTTTGACGACGATATTGAAGACTAAGATGATGATGAAGAGAAATGATGATTATGAGAAAATGTTCACAATGCCCATGATGAAGCTGATGATGATGACGATGACGACAACAATGATGATTATGAGGTCAATGATGATGATGCTGATGATAATGAGGATGCTTGATCTTGTTGACGGTGACGATGACGATTACGACGGCGACTGCGATGACGATGATAATTTAACAACGATGACGACTATGATGGCGTGTTTTTTTTATGTCAGATGACAAAAGATGACGATGATGATGTTGATGATGGTGACGATGATGAAATTTTTGTTCGCTGTTATTGTTGTTGTTGTTGTTTTTGTTGTTGTTGTTGTTGGTGGTGGTGATGACGATGTTGATGATGATAATTGTGATATTGATGATGATGCTGCTGCTGGTGGTCCGGGGGACTTTTTGTCCGGGGACATTTTATTCGGGGGAGATGACCCCGGTGGCACTCTGTCTATCTGCAACGTTTCAGGTGAATACCTGTGAGACTATGGCGACGGGATGAAAACAGCAAAAATTAGGGTTTTTGCTCCCATCCTGCTCCCATGGTGGGAGAGATTCGCCAACCCTTCCACTGGGTGGCCCTGATGACCATGTATCTATAGGCGCAAAGTTTCAAAACTGTTGGCGTGCATTCTGGACAAACATAATGCATACAATGAGATATATACAATTATGCATGGCCACATTCCTCTTTGTATATATACAGTGCCTACCCATATTATTAGATTCAAAGTTACATGTACATATACATGTACATGCATACATGCACACATAAGATTATATGCATGCATACATGTATATGCAAACATAGATACATACATACATGCATACAAGCATACATATTACATACATACATACAGATTATATACATACACACATACTGTATATGCATACATACATATAACATACATGCATACGCAATTACGTATTATATACATAAAAACGTACATACATGTATATATACATACATATCACATACATACAAACATACCTGCATACATGCATTTTGCATGCATACATACATACATACACACATAAGACATACATACATACCTACATGGATACATACATATATACATGCATGCACGCATACATACATACATGCATATATACTTATATGCATAGATATATGCAGACATATATAGATACATACATGCATAAATATAAATATATACATGCATGCATGCATACATGTACATACATGTAAATACATTATTGGGAGGCACTATAGATGATACTGTCATTGTTCTTAATGAATATGACTAACTGCTAATAATTATTTGCACTAATACTATTTCTTATACAACTAGAGCAACAGACATGGGATTTGCCCTAGAAAAATTTGACAAAATGATAATAGTTTTAGTTGCTGTTTACATTAATTGGGCAAATCCCTAAAATTAATATAGTCATGTCTCAAACTACATGTTGGAGGTTCTTCACTGTCTCCCTATTAATTTTGCCAGCGTATTGAGTTCTGGGTAGCTGCATTTGTATGGCGATGTTGTGAGGGCCTCGCGGACCTCGCCCCAATTTACCTCTGAGAGCTATGCTGCCTTACATTGGTATCAAAGGACGTCGTCCGCTACGTTCTGCTGATAAGGGAGCCCTCTTAATTCCTTTTGCTCGTGCTGCTACTTTGAAGAATCGAGCTTTTCTGTGGTTGGTCCAGTGGTCTGCAATGGCCTTAATTTTGAGCTACGCCTACACTCTGAAAATCTACCAGGATTCTTCCTTTAAAAACTTAAAACTGTTCTTTTTGGGCGCACTGGAGTCAGAAGCGCCTCTGAGTAGTTTTTTCTTGAAAGAACGCTATATATAAATTATCGAATGAACACTGACCTCCACGGATATTTCCCCGCTACGCCAAGACGTAGGAGCTAAATTTTAAACACACGAAATTCACGGAAAATATAATATTTAACTTTTATTTTCAACGCGGCTCCACCGCATTACATACCCCAACCGTACCCACCTCACTCCACCTTCACCCACACAAATCCTGGGCCACCACACCCAAAGCCACATCCTATACTGCGTCCCAACTATGGGCGGAGTTTATCAGGGTCTAGGGGGGGCTAAGCCTCCCAAGAAGACCCAGATTAATTTTTTTAACCGTGTAAATGGTATATTTTCCTGGACTAGCCCCCCAGGAGGGCTTTAGCCCCACCAAGAACGGAAACCAAACTCCGCCCATGGTCCCAACCCAAATTGGTAAATTTTCAACGTACGGAGTTCATGGAAAAAATAATGTTTTACTTTGTTTTCAACTCGGTTCCATCGCAACTCTACTCCAGCCCAATCCCAAGAAGCACCACCCAGCTCCTTTCCATATCCCGCTCCACCCACCCACCCCAAGTCCACGACATCCACCACCCCATTGATAATTAGCGATGCAACTCATGCTATCCAGATGTCCAGTTACGGGTATTCACCCCACCCCGCCACAGACCTCTCTTCGCCCTTCTTACAACCCAACCCAGGCGGGTCTTTGTCTAGCTGGAAGAATTGAGGTGAATAGGTGCGATAAACTTGCGTGGCGGCTGTGGGCTGGGCGGGGGTGGGTATTCTCGGCGGTTTCTATAATTGTTCATTGGAAGTTTGGAACCCGAGAAATTGAACTGTGGGTGTGCATGCTGGACTAACAAACATACATGGACACATGGATACACGCCTACCATCATACATACATTTATATATACATGCATACTTACATATATACCAGTGATTTCCAACCTTTTTTGACTTTAGGGCCACTTTGTTGTTGTTCGAGGATGTGAGGGCTACTTTTTCTTAGTTGGAGGACATAAGGGTATCAAGAGGCCACAAGGTCAAAATTTAATTAACCAAGAGCATATAAAATAGTCAAAATTGAATAAAAAAAATAGAATGTTTGATGCTATTTATATACATCCAAATAAAATAATTTGTAAAAGAGAATAATTTTGTATTTTATCCTGTCCAAAATGTCATTTTTGCGTATATTTTATATAATTATTTCAGAGGTTTTGGTTCATTATTTAAGGCCTGGCGGGCCACTTTTCGACCGTGGACCACGGATTGGGAGTCACTGATATAATAAATTGTTACATTATCCACATGCGTACATACATACTTCATACATGCATATATTGTATATATATATATATAGTATGCATGCGTACAACATAAGCGAAGTTGCATGGAGGAGGCATCTGCCCCTTTAACTTTTTTTACCTACTTGACAAATGACCTGGATTTAAAGATTTTGCGAATGGCTTGTCCCGCATTGAATTTGAATGTATCCCGAAGTTACCTCGACTTGAATTAAGTCTAAATTTAATGTATCTCGGAGCTGCCTCGACTTGAATTTAAGTCTGGATTAACCCTCAGGCTACCAAGCTTTTTTGTAACACGGACTACCAAGGGGGGGTGGTTACAACCCCTCTGGATTTTGGGTTTGGTTTGAGACATCCTATAACTTGTAATACACCATTGGATTCTGAATTCATTTCTGCACAAAATTGTATATTTAGGTTTAGAAAATATGAATGCAACTCGAAATTATGAATTTTTTACCATGGGTACCCGTCGATTCCACAAAACGTATACTTACGCATAGGGAATATATCAGATTATGTGTGTTTTATACATGAGTTATATAAAAAAAATAGTTTACATATAATAAAGTAAAATGTTCATCTATAAAAACTAGTAATAAGTCTGTTTTGTGCTCAATCAAAACAAA
>OX457044.1:14223814-14229645 GCA_949752735.1 Lumbricus terrestris
AGGAGGAGCTTTAAGGCCTTGTGGCAAACCATTCCATAACAAAGGACCCCTACACCTTATATGATGATTATGATGACGACGATGATGATGATGATGATGATGATGACGATGGCGATGACGATGATGATGATGATGATGATGATGATGATGATGATGATGACAACGTCATCTTGGCCCAAACTCTTGATTGCTCGAGTCTACGTGCCTTGTCGATATAGTCGCCAGAAGCTTGCTGGTTCTCTTCAGAACCCTTAGTTTCCATAGAAAAGGCGACTAGATCAAACTCTGTGACTGTTAGATATGCTACCATAAGATCTAAGAGAAAATTTTTGATTGTAAAAGTATCGGCAGATCGTTTTAGTAATTAATCGTAATCGATATCTCGAAACTTATGCAGCGCCCACAGAAACGGTGTCGCGGGAACTAGCTTACTCGCAAGCAATATTCAAACCAAAATCGATAGGCATCGGGCCAAGATCCGGGGAGTCCAGCAGGTAGACAGACGTGACGGGACGGCTAAGTTCGATGACATTTAGCGGTAAAATTACGAGGCTTGTGAAGAGAAAAGGAGGAATAAGGATCGGATTTTTGAAAAAGCACTGTTTTCAGTTTTGAGTGGAAGACCTGTGGTGAAAATAGCGAGTGGCACAGATGCGCAAAAAATAATACCGTAGCAAACGATTGTCTATTTATAACGAAAATAATATTTAAGTAATGTTACTTATAAACAGATTACATGTATTGCTTGGTGTCATTAAAAGAAGTCCTCTCTTGCGCGGTGATGCTGCTGGGCAACGTAATCGTTGATTTCAGCATTGGAATCGTATCATTTAGTATAATACATCGGATTAATATCATACATACTAGTAGGCCTACATAGGCCTATTGTTGCAAGACTCCATACACTGCAGGCATCGCCAGTCGCCATTCTCCCAAGTGAGCCGCCTGCTGGGGGTCAAATTGCTTAGAGAGCGGTGACGTTTCGTGGTCTGGCTTCTTGAAGTTCTGTGAAGTACCTTTCAGCGCGACCACAACAGAGCTTCTCTTCTCTGTTTATGTGATTCAAACAAACCAATGACGCCAGTCAGCTGGAAGCCAAGCGTCATTAGCGAGTCGTCATTAGCGAGCAACTGCGATAATACGCACTGTTAGCCAAGAAGCTCACAGCCCATATAAACGATCTGTATATAATTATGAGCGTCATTATGACTTTGTCTCTGGTCTGCCTCTTAGTTTGTGCCTTTGTGCATCTGAATGCCTTTCGCTCTGTATCGATGACAGTCCGGTTTCACGACTGTAGGCCTACGTATGTCTGAATATATGTTCGTACATTTGGCCGTGGGCATGTATGTTTGTATGTGCTTCTGGCTATCTGCTTGGCCGTCTATCAGTATGAAGATCTGCCCGCCTGTGGTTGTTGATCTCACCGTCTGTACGTCTGTCTATCTGTCAGTCTAAATGTCTTTCCGTCTTCCTTATGTTTGTCCATCTATACACCTGCATGTTTGTTCGTCTGCCTGTCTGCATGCCTGTATGTCTCGAGCATGGACCATGAAGGGAGGAGGACGAGCTGAAACCTAGTGTAAAACCGGGATGTGGTTATCAATGGAACAAAACGACCATTAGTCAGAAAGGCATCAGTGCAAGAGTTGCACGCTTGCGAAATGACATGGTTTTGTTTGTACTATCTCATTGGATTCTATATTAAACTGCCTTTATTTTGGAAGAGCTTTTGGAATAATAAATTGGTAAGTTTTTAAGTAATGTGCCCTGATCATATCCAAAGTATTTGACGACAAGTTTTCACCACGACCTGGCACGAAGGAGATAATGTTGTTGTTGTTGTTGTTGTTGTTGTTGTTGATGATGATGATGATGATGATGATGATGATGATGATGATGATGATGATGATGATTATGCTGCTGCTGGTGATGATGATGTAGATGTAGATGTAGAAGGGGAAGGGAACGAGAAGGGGAAGAAGAGGAGAAGAAGGAGGAGGAGAAGGAGGAGAAGGAGGAGGAGAAGAAGGAGAAGAAGAAGGAGAAAAAGGAGGAGGTGAAGAAGGAGAGGGAGAAGGCGGAGGAGGAGGAGAAGAAGGAGAATAAGGTGGAGGAGAAGGAGGAGAAGGAGGAGAGGGAGGAATAGAAAAAGGAGGAGGAGAAGGAAAAGAAGGAGGTGGAGAAGTAGCAGAAGGAGTAGGAGAAGAAGGAGGAGAACAAGAAGGAGGAAAAGAAGGAGCAGGAGGAGATGGAGGAGGAGGAGGAGGAGGAGAGGGAAAAGTAAGAAGGAGGAGGAGAAGGAGGAGAGGGAAGAGGAGGAGAAGGAGGTGAAGAAGAATAAAAACAAGAAGAAAGAGGAGAAGGAGGAGAAGCAGGAGAATAAGAAAGAGAGTTAGGAGGAGGAGGAGAAGAAGAAGAAGGAGAACAAGAAGAAGGAAAAGAAGGAGCAGGAGGAGAAGGAGGAGGAGAAGGAGGAGAAGAAGAAGGAGAAGATCAAGGAGGAGAACAAGGAGAAAGAAGAGAAGGAGGAGGAGAAGGAGGAGAGGGAGGAGGAAAAGGAGGAGGAAAAGTAGGAGAGGGAGGAGGAGGAGAGAGAGGAGGAGGAGGAGAAGAAGGAGAAGAAGAAAGAGGACAACAAAGGGAACAAGGAGAAGGAGGAGGAGAAGAATAAGGAGGAGGAGAAGGATGAGGAGGAGGAGAAGGAGGAGCAGAAGAAGGAGAAGGAGAAGGAGGAGAAGATGAAGGAGAAGCAGAAGGAGAAGAAGGAGGAAGAGAAGAGGGATGACGAGAAGGAGGAGGAGAACAAGGAGAAGGGGGAGAAGGAGGAGAAGGAGAAGGACAAGGACAAGGAGGAGAAGAAGGAGAAGGAGGAGAAGGAGGAGGAGAAGGAAGAGAGGGAGGAGGAAAGGAGGAGAAAAAGCAGAAGGAGGAGGAGGAGAGGGAGGAGGAGAAGAAGGAGGAGAAGAAGAAAGAGGAGAACAAGGGGAACAAGGAGAAGGAGAAGGAGGAGAAGAATAAAAAGAAGGAGGAGAAGGAGGAGTAGGAGGAGAAGGAGAAGGAGGAGGAGAAAATGAAGGAGAAGCAGGAGGAGGAGAAGGAGGAAGAGAAGAGGGATGAGGAAAAGGAGGAGGAGGAGAACAAGGAGAAGGAGGAGAAGGTGGAGAGGTATGGGAAGGAGAAGGAGAAGAAGAAGGAGAAGGAGGAGGAGAAGGAGAAGAAGAAAGAGGAGAACAAGGGGAACAAGAAGAAGGAGAAGGAGAAGGAGGAGAATAATAAAGAGAAGGAGGAGAAGGAGGAGAAGGAGGAGTAGAAGGAGAAGGAGGAGCAGAAGATGAAGGAGAAGCAAGAGGAGGAGAAGGAGGAAGAGAAGAGGGATGAGGAGAAGGAGGAGGAGAACAAGGAGAAGGAGGAGAAGGAGAAGGTGGAGAGGTATGGGAAGGAGAAGGAGAACGAAGAGAAGAGTGAGAAGGAGAAGGAGGAGGAGAAGGAGCAGAAGGACAAGGAGAAGGAGGGGGAAAAGATTGAGGAGAGAAGAAGAAGGAGAAGGAGGAGAAGAAAGATGAGAAGACGGAGTACAAGAAGGAGCAGGAGAAGAACTAGAAGAAAAGAGAAGGAGGAGGAATGGGGAGCGGCAGGGGGAAGGAGAGGGAAAGGGCAGGATCGAGGAGCGAAGGAGGAGGGGAGGGAGGGGAGGAGAGGGGAGGAAGAGGGATAGGAAGAAGAACGAGGGCGAGAAGGAGAAAGATGAGGAGGAGGAGGAAGGAAGGAGAAGGAGGATAAGAAGAAGAAGAAGAAGAAGAAGAAGAAGAAGAAGAAGAAGAAGAAGAAGAAGAAGAAGAAGAAGAAGAAGAAGATGATGATGATGATGAGGATGATGGGGACGGAGAGGGAGAACAATGGCGAGGACGAGAAGGAGAAGGAGAAGTAGAAGGAGGAGGAGGAGAGGAGGATGAGAAAAAGATGACGATGACGACGATGATGATGATGATGATGAAGACGACGTCGATGATGACGATCTTGATCCTATTCTTGATGCTAAGGAAAGAGATGAAGATGCAGATCATGGTGATGATTAGTTGGCGTTGGTGATGATGATAATGGCAACGACGACGATGGCGAGGATAAAGACGACGACGACGGCGACGGCGACGACGACGACGACGAGGCCGATGATGATGATGATGATGATGATGATGATGATGAGATGAAGATGACGACGACGACGACGATGATGATGATGAAGACGACGTCGATGATGACGATCTTGATCTTATTCTTGATGCTAAGGAAAGAGATGAAGATGCAGATCATGGTGATGATTAGTTGGCGATGGTGATGATGATAATGGCAACGACGACGATGGCGAGGATAAAGACGACGACGACGGCGACGGCGACGAGGCCGATGATGATGATGATGATGATGATGATGATGATGATGATGATGATGACGACGACGACGACGACGACGAACGACGACGACGATGACGATGACGATGACGATGACGATGATGATGATGATGATGATGATGATGATGATGATGATGATGATGATGATGAATATTATGCACGCATGCGTTAAGCATATTCCTGGAGTAAATGTCTGCCATTGAAATACGCTAACAGACTACCCTCCTCCTTTAGGGGCTTGGAATTGGCCCTGGCTGAGTGCATCCAGTGGCAGGGTTCCCGTTGGCCAGTAGCGTGTCTGCTTATTAAGCTGTAACCTGCGCTGTTGCGCATGCGCAAGCTATGAACGTTGTCTAAGAAGAAGCGAATAATAACTTACGGAAAACTAGTTTAAATTTCCCTCTGTCATTAAAGCGATGTGTGAACCAAACTGGATATATCTAAATAGGCAATAAATCAAGAAATTGTAAGCGAGGTTTCCCATACATATGATAATTCTTCGTTTTCGAGATATTTGGCAATTTACGACATGAGGAGTTTAGCGTGAAAAAGTAAAAGACACTTAATAACAGGTCGGATTTTGACCAAAAATTTCTAATAGGTGGAAAGTTTAAAATATGAAAATAACTTGTAAACAACCTTACTTTGGTAAACATTACCGAAGCCAGATGTTACTTTTTAAAATTGTGGCAGGAGGAAGGAGAAATTTGAATCAATATCTAAGGTCGACACGGCGGTGGATAGATAAAATGAAAGAGGATTTTCAATTGACGGTTTGCCATCAATTGATGAGTTTGGTATAGGATAATAATAATAATAATAATAATAATAATAATAATAATAATAATAATAATAAAATAACAATAATAATAAATTAATAGTAATAATAATAATAATAATGATAATTAGGCCTTATTCTCAATAATGACCAATCTACCCGATGTAGTATGCTATTCTGATAATTATGTGCAGTTGAGAAATCTTCCTTAAAATAACCCCTGAGTTCAGCTTATAAGCAACATAAATAAATACTGGGTTTGAATTAATATTAATTGATCTGTGTTTGTTGTAGGGTAGGGTGCTCCAAAAAAAAGTTGAAAATTCATAGCTCCCCGGATATTTTCCCATGCGTCTCATAGAGATGAGTCTGAAAACCAAATTTTAGGATTCTATATTAAGGTTAAGCCTTGCCACCAGCATGATGAAGTTTTACAAAAACCGCTATTTTAGGTTGAAAATACAAATTGCAAGTATGTAGGTGTACATGGAAAAACTAGTATGTGTTTATATTTTATTGATCAGAACATGACCCTAATATCAACAGACAAATGTAACTCTATCCACAAACTGCTGCTGCAATTCCACTCGCACTCCCACATACCTACAGATCTTACAGTGTTACACGTGTACTGTTTCAAG